>JARFJB010001884.1:467500-472500 GCA_036346205.1 Vesta saturnalis | reverse complement strand
ATCCGAGAAACTCTAGAAATTAAAAAGGATGCTACATTTATTAAAATATTATTTATTACGCATAAAAATACGTTATTTTGCTTTAAAAAGCGGAATATCTCTTGAGCATTAGGAGAGTTATTAAAAATTTCATTTATTTTTAGCTGACGTTTTGGTTTAAATTTAACATCATTGAGACTACCTCTTAAAACACATAGATTTAAATATTTGCTCACCACTACCGATTTCTTCAAAAAAGCGCGTCAATAATACCAATGCGTCGCCTGCTTTAGCGAGTGTAACAGGCATGGGTTTATCACTCTCATTACTGTCTACATAACCTTCATCACTTTCAGCTTCCCGCTCTGTAATTTCTTGTATAATTCCTTCGTCAGTTTTTAATCCCGAAGTAACCACATCGGCATCACTATCTACGTAGTGATCTAAGGACGCGCAATTTTATTGATGTCTCTGCTTTCTAACCAAGTAGATAAAGGAGGAACGTTTTCTTCTTCGAAACTTTCATTTACAGCAGAAACAAAACCAGCATTTTGTAACAGTTCTGAATTGTTGTAGGCGTCACATTATTCCACTCATTAGGCGAATTCCATCTAATACGCTTATTTTAAGATCCTGTTTATTTTCCATTCGATCGATTAACTGTAACACTAGAACGGTAGAAATTTTTAAAACTCTTGATAATCCCTTGGTCCATGGGTTGAAGGGTAAACGTTGTGTTTGGCGGTAAAAAAATAAGGGTGATGTTGGTTAAATTTTGCAATTCAGGATGCGCTGGGCAATTATCAACCAATAATAAAATCTTTCGATTGTTACATCGTAATTTATCATTCCATTTTCTAATTTCTTCTTAAAAATTGTGGATGTCATCCAAGCTTTCTTGTTAGAGGTGTAGTCAACTGGTAGGCCCTTAACATTTTTAAAACAGCGAGGATTTCGAGATTTTCCGATTACCAACAATTTTTTTTGTCACTTCCCGTCATATTGGCGCAAATTAAAACAGTGAGACGATTTTTCAACATTTTTCCACCAATACATTTTTCATTTTTAAATTTTAAAGTGGTATCTGGCGTTAAATTGAAAAATAATCCGGCTTCGTTGGCGTTGTAGATGTTTTCATCTTTAAATTTTCGTCGTAATTCCGGCCAAACACTTTCTAACCACTCACCTGTAACGTTAGTGTCCACTGATTTCGCTTCACCATTTATTTTTTCATACACAATGTTATTGCAATTTTTAAAGCGATCAATCCACCCATTATTACATTTAAAGTCTGTATAATTTAATTAAACCACACAATTAGTGCTTTATCAATATCATTTCTAGTACACTTTTTTAATTTTTTCACGTCAGTTAAATTGTGTCCGAATGCTGGAAGTGTAGTTTTTCTGTTTTTCCACAACGTTGACACGGTAGATGATGGTAAACCATATTTTTTGCATGTCGCGGAATTTTTTTCACCATTTTCTAGTTCCCGAATTATCTGAACTTTCTTGCAAATTGAAAGTGTTTTGGGTTTTATTGAAGCCATTTTTCAACCTCACGTCTTGCTGCAAAAGTAATAACTGACCAGAAACTACCTTGCATTCATTTGTAAAACAGGTGCAATGCGTACAATTGGTAAGCCGGAAGGCATAAGCGAATTCTAAGCAGTAGATAATCTCTTTTAACCTATTTTAAGTCTTTTAAAATGTGTCCGTCTTTTCTGTGAAACGTAATTACGGAATTCCCAAAAACTCTTATCAAATATTTACTTGAAACGGGTTTTAGTATGTATATAAAAACTGCTACAAAATTGGAAATTTGCTAGTCTTTACCGTGAAAAATGAACGTAATAAGCGAGAAAAATTAGTACGTAAACTAATACAATTTCAATCATTTACCCACGAAACGCTCGTTATATCCAGAATCTCGTTTTATCCGTGCTCGTATGAAGTGAGTGTGACTATATATATATATATATATATATATATATATATATATATATATATATATATATATATATATTGTGTGTGTGTGTGTGTGTGTGTGTCTGTGGTGTGTGAGTGTGTGAGGGTGAGAGTGTGAGTGTGTGCGTGCGCGTGTGTGTGTGTGAGTGTTTTTTTAATCATTGTGGACCTGAACAGGCCAAATTAGGCCTATCGTGCTAAAGCACTCAGGAACACTTAGAAGGATGGATAGAGGGATAATGAATTGCCAATAGGTGCATATGAACCGCTACCTTAAATTTTCTCATATCATAAGTGAGAGGAAAACAGGAACTAGGGAGAATATTCCAGAGTTTAGAAGCCGTGTAGAAAAATGTGGATTTCGCCCGTTTGGTACGACAAGTGGAGATTTGTACTGCATACTGATGATGTGAATGAGCGAACCGAGTGTTTCTCGCAAAGATAGCTCGAGATGGTATCAAAGAACCGAAACCATGCTTCTATGCTCAAGGGACTGTATGTGAGAGGTTAAGGACGGGTCATTTATAAGCCTAATCGCTCTCTTTTGAATACGATCAACGATATCGAGAGCGTATTGGGGAGCACTAACCCAAGGGTGAGAATTATATTCCAGATGAGGCCGAATTTGGGCCTTATACAGCAGAAGGAGTTGTCGAGAGGTAAAGTACTGCTTAGATCTGTACAAAAAGCCTATTTTACGAGTAGCTGTTTTGGTAGCTGACAGGAGATGGTCAACCCATGAGAGAGTTGAAGATACAGTCATACCCAACAAAGTAATAGAGTCTGAAAACTTAAGAACTGAGCCATTCATACTTATAACAGAAAATGATCGATCTTTTTTAGCGGACATAAGGCAACACTGAGTTTTGTTAGTATTAAACTTAACTAGATTATTGCTTCCCCATTCGAGAATACGTTGAACGTCTTTGTTGATTGAATTTGCTATTTCAGCTTTAATTTCTTGATTTGACATAGAAGGTGGATTATCACTATGAGTAGACTGAGATGAACTACAGTGAAGAGTGCTATCGTCAGCAAAGCAATGGATGGGGTTAGTTGAAGAAATAAGGTCGTTTATGTACAGTAGAAAAAGTGTAGGCGCTATAACGGATCCCTGTAGTACGCCCGCGTTAATGCTAACTTCTTTTGAAAAAAAGCCATCAACTACGACACGTATTCGTCTTTTATCAAAGAAACTAGAAACCCAGTTGATGAGCGTATCATTTAACCCAAACGAGGTGAGTTTGGCAAGTAAACACTTATGCCAAAGTTGGTGAAATCCCTTTGAGATATCTAAAGCGACTACAACTGTTTCATCGGACTGCTCTACAGTATTGTTCCAAATTTGGGTCACATATGAAAGAAGATCTCCTGTTGAACGACTTTGCCTAAACCCATATTGGTGGTCACTAAGGAGCTTGTTTGTTTTAAGGAATGAGAGCAATTGCTGATTGATTGCTTTTTCCATGATTTTAGACAAAATGGAAGTGATGGAAATTGGTCGGTAATTTGAGGGATCGGTCTTATCGCCTTTTTTGGGAATAGGTTGAACATTTGCTAACTTCCATGATGAAGGGAATTCCCCAGAAGACAGAGATCGTATAGAGCTTAGATAGGACTGGTACTAGTTCGGGGGAACATTTCTGTAAAACAATTGCTGGGATACCGTCTGGGCCAGTCGCCTTATTGAGATCAAGCCTACTGATGATCGATTCCAAGAGCTTGTACCGAAAATGAATTAGTTTCATAGCGTATAAAGAAGAGTTGACTAGGGGCACATCTTTTCCAGAATCATTGAGACACGAGTTTCATGCAAACAAATCCACAAAAACGTTGGCTTTGTCTACAGAATCAGCAACTACCGATCCATCAATAGACGTCAGGGGGGGAAATGAAGATGTCCCAAAGTTTTTACTAATGGCTTTAGCTAAAGACCAAAATTTACGACTGCCTAAAGGAGATGTAGCTAGTTCATTGCATTTTCGTTGTTCGAAAAACTTTTCAATTTTAGTGATGACACTTTTGCAGATATTTCTAGCACCAACGTATTCTACATGACTGCCGACCGATTTATTAGATTTCCATTTAATGCAACATTTATTTTTTAAAGAAATTGGATCAGCACAAGCCTTATTGAACCAGGCTTGGGAACGTGAATGCCCTACACGGTACTGTTTTTTGGGAATGTATAACTCTATTCCCATGAGGATGACTTCAGATACTAAAAGAGCGATGTCCGAAGAAGAGGACGACTTAAAACAATATTTACGCCATGGAAAGGTTGCAAAGAAATCCCGTAAATCACTCCATCGAGCTGACTTAAAACACCACAAAGTTCTATCGGTTTAGCGAACAACAGTGGAATTAGGTACAGTAGAAATGATTTTCATTAGACAATGGTCGGAAAGACCTAAAGGCGAAAGAACGGAAGTTTTATAAACAAGAGGGTTTGATGTAAGAAAGAGATCTAGAAGATGTGGGGTATGGTTAGGGTTATCAGGGATTCTTTTGGGTTCAGAAATCATTTGTGTGAGATCACATGACATAGCAAATGTTTCTGCACTATGACCAGCGGGATTTGTAGTAGATGAAAACTGAAGCCAATTAGAGTTATGAACATTGAAATCGCCTACAAATGAGATATCGCAAGATGGAAACTGAGACAGGAACTTTCATACTAAGGTAATCGAAGAAGTCTTGAAAGTTGCTGTCATTAGGAGACCTATAAATGCAACAGTAGAATTGTACAAAGTTAGGACAAGAATGTTTAAACCAAATCATTTCAAAATTTTTATTTTCTAAGGAAGAAACCCTCTTGCAAGTAATTCTGCCCTTGATATAGGCACATACGCCTTCTTTACATCGAAAGTTAGAGTGAAGGTGGTATTGAGGAAATTGCAAGTCGGGTGACTCGGAGCTTTCAGAGGAGGCTTGTGTTTCAGATAGAAACAAAATATCAGGTTTTAATTGTTCAAGATGTTGGTGAATAGCATTAAGATTAGACCTGATACCGCGGATGTTGCAGTAGTGAATCAGAAAGTTGATTCTTTCGAT